>JAVTVY010035471.1:0-15093 GCA_036873755.1 Hanleya hanleyi | reverse complement strand
GCAGCCTTCGATATGGACAATCTCTTTGACATCTAAAACATTCACAATCCACAATTTTGACTTAGAAATTCAAATCGTTAACAGGAATTCCTAGTTAATTTGTTGTCGTACAACATGTACGAATTATCCACATTTGTGGAACAAATTATCAGAAAAGCTTCATCATGAACCAAACCCAAGTCGACCTACCTCTTCGTTGTGCCATGTTAGCTCGTCATTTGATTGACATGTTATACCGTCCACCACATATAGTGCTAAATATAGTGAGCACAATATCTCCAGAAAACTCTGGCAGATGGAGATGCTACAGAATCTATTTATTTATGTATTTATCTATTAAGAATAGAAGTGCTAGAATTTGTGGACCAATCTCTCCATAATGATTGTAATAAAATATGTCTAATACAATAAACACGTGTGTGTATGTGTTTCCATTTTTCTAACGGTATGGGGTACAAGAATCATATTTTTGCACATTTTGATGAATGTCGTGTGACTTTTTGTTAAATATCTAACCACAATTGACTTCAGCGTTCCTAAAAATCCATTTTCTTTCGCCATACAAGGCGCAAAACGACATCATTGCCCACGTGAGCTCGGGTCAAGGTTAGACACCGGGCGATGATTTAACATTGCCTGTACCGGTACCTCAAAATCCAGAAAATAATTATCACTGTGGCTTTCAAAATGCTGATGATCCAAACAACTTCGAAGATGGTATTGTCTGGGAGTTAAATAGGCTTTTGCTAACAGAAGTCATCGCCTGTAAATCCCCGTGAATAAAATAATACAGCATTACCAATGTTAAGAAATGGTTCGTTGCCTAACCTTGGCGTGACGCCACATGGTCAATGACGTCACATGGTGTTTCGCGCTTTTGCGGTTAGGGAGTTCCATCTCGGGACTGTCCTATTGTTTCCCAGATATTTTATAAATACGAATTGTGAAGCGCCCTATTTCACGAAGTTTAACCGTTTAGCAAAAGGGGTCGATATGGCGACAGAAGTAGGCGGGATATTTTCGCGCCTTTTATATTGAGGCGTAAAGCGATATTATAGTTCTGATAATTCAGCAAGTTAACAGTTTCTTTATTGCGCTTTGAATTAAATAGTTAATTGCTGGTATATTACAGGTGTCATTAATAAATTGTTATATATACTACAAACGCCTCTCAGCCTTAAGGTTGGAGATATACGTGTCAACCGAATGACAGGTCAGCTCGGTGTGAACCAATCTCTATTCATTAACTGGCTAAAGGTCTAAGAAAGGACTTTGCACCTTGTAAGAGCAGCACTGCAGCTTGTCTGGTTAATACATAGGAAAGATAAAACATTTGGTTTATGATATGTGTTTTGTCTGTATATTTATGTGTAACCATCCAGCACCAGTCAGGGAAAAAACAGTCGTTATCCAATGGCGGTCATTTATCATTGTCAGTGACAAAAATATGAGATTGTCAAATAAGATCGCTGGTGTTTTGGGTAAGCTTATTTTATTTACCCAAGGGGTGGGGTGGGGTGGGGGTGGGGGGAGAGGCGACTCAATGTGGCTTGTCTCGCTCGAGACTAACGTATCTGACATGACTAAAAATTGAAAGGAGCTGAAAATGACATTCTGTGCACGTGATGTATTTGTCGCAAGAGAAAGTAAGGGAAATAACTGGATGTGGTGTAGTAAAATATGAGCGGAAGACCTCAGATATCCAAAAGGGAAGAAATGATATATATTTAGGTAAATCAAAAGTGCTACCTGACATGACTAAAAATTCAAGACCGAATCTTGTAAAATGGCGTATTTGACATGACTAAAATTCAAGAGTGCGTCTTGGGTAATGACGTTATATCAACCGAAGGGGAACTAATTAGTATTCAGCATGACGAAAAATGGAGGTGACATTCCATCCAGCTGAGGGAGACTAAAATAGAGGTGAAATTAGCATGGTCATATACTAGAGATTGATCAGAGATTGATCATGTGTGACCCATCAAAAAATTCAACAGAAAACATTGGAAATGAGGGATAGATTCCAGTGATAGGTCTAGAGATTGATCTTCCATGATTCCTTACATTCCTTCCTCAGTTTTGTACATAATAATGACTTTTCATTTGAAGATAGTTAAAAGAATGCTAAAATGCTTCGAAAAATTGTCTTTAAAAAAGTATACAGGACAACAACTGTCGATAAATATTCCGTTTTCTTACTGGTGCTGGATGGTTATACACAACTAAAGATATAACACTTTTAACTGATGATTTACCCTTCTTACATAGCACACAAGCTGTTATAACGTGACAAGTCAGAAATTTAGCCAGTCGATGAATACAGATGGTACATCGATAATAAGATAAGATGAGATAAGTTTATTAAAGTCTCACCACATCGATCGATTCTCTAACCTGTCATTCGGCTGGCGTTTATGTCCCCAGGGACCTTGTAATCTCATTACAAAGTCCTTTTTATTGTATATAACACTTTATTATTGATACCTGTAATATATCAGTAATTAACTCTTTAATTCAAAGTGCAATCGATTTATCAGACGTGAAAATACCCCGCCTACATCTGTCGCCATATCGACTCCTTTTGCTAAAATTTTAAACTTCGTGATATAGAGCCACTCACATTTCGTATTGATAACATAAATGGAAAACGATTAGACCGCGTTAATTGGGTCTTATCAGAAATGGATTGCCAGAACCCTTGAATTTATTTGTTCTTGCAGGTTTGACTAAAAATATATTAGAAGACATTCATCAAAATTCGTCAAAATATAATACTTTTACACTTTATCGTTCGAAAAATAGAAACACATATACACACGGTTTTATTTGTATTAATCATATTTTATTACAAAATTATAATAGATTGATAAACAAATTCTAGCACTTACATATTCTTAATAGATATACACATCAAATAAATAGATTCTGTAGCATCTCCAACCGCCAGTGTTTACTGGTAATTTGCTCACTATATTTTTAGCACTATAAGTGGTGGACGGTTTGGCAAATGATGCAGATTTTCTGATCCGTTGCCTTTGTGAAACGTCGTACAGGATGCTGAACACTATGATCAGAACGAACTGCAAGTTTCTGTTAATGGTTTGGATAATGAAATCACGAGCTGTGGAATCGAGATGTTTTCGATGTCAAAGAGATTGTCCATTTCAAAGACTGGGGGAATGTCGTGATTGTCCATTTCAAAGACTGCGTGGATGTCGTGATGGTACCAGGATATATCACCGTCCTCGTATGATGGGCTATGCATGGGCGGGTGCAGACCACTGATCTGGGCCGAAACTAAATTAGTCTCAATGGAATCACATTTGTTGAGGGAAGTAACCCTGTCTTTCCATCAGGGGTGTGTAATCCCGTACCACTGACAGTCAAATCTAGAGGGTCACTTGATGTGAAGTTTAAAGGCACATACGTCGAGATGTCTGTCTGAGAGAGAAGATCCCGGAAGTCCATATCATCAGCGCTAGACTCTGACGGTGGTGGGCTCATGTCGAGTAGAGGACTAGCTGAACTGTATTCCGACTCGTCAAGGAGATCCTCTGTTTTAATTGTCCTACCATCAACTTGGATGTCTTGGCCTAACAGAGATGAGAAGTTGAATTCTCTGTTGAGATCATCACCATCACTCACAGCATCAGAGAAATTCAGGAATGGATTAGACGAATCATGTTGGAACCCATTTGAATCTATTACTTTGTTGTTACCCGTTGAGTCCGGGTAGGAGTTGTCATTCACTGTCTGTTTGATTTTCTTGCTCGGAGGCATGTTCATAATGGAATAGCTCGGTCTCTTCTTTTGTAAACTGTCACTGTATTCTGGATTGATACGCCAGAATCCCCCTTTACCTGGTTCATCTTTACCTCTTGGAACCTTCTCGAATGACTTGTTCAGAGACAAGCTTTGTCGTATCGAATTCTGGAAAACGGAAATGATCAATATTTATTTGAACCAAAACAATTCCGGACTTTCACAAAATTCAAATTAATCCTTCAACGACAAAGTTTCGTCGGTGTATTGATACAGCGGTTCATTCATTCAGTCTCTTTCCCATATATCTTTTTAACCTAGGAAATATTTGTAGTCAGTGAAAACTGGAGCCTCACATGGAAGACTTCTATGACATACATCATTAACCATCAGCTCAGTGTTATGAAGATTGAATTCAATGTGATTTTAAATATTAACCTACCTGCCAGCTTGGATCTGTCATTCTATAGCAGACATAATTCTCTGTAATCCACTTGTATAAAGCTGATAATGTAATTTTCTGCTCCCGAGTCTCTTGTATTGCCATACAGATCAAGGTTGCATATGAATATGGAGGTTTAACACTGTGGTTGGTTTTGTAGTCCATTTTGTCTTGAACTGATGGAGGAAGACTTAAATCTTCGTATGTACTAATTCTGGGCTCCATCCTCACAGTGGGGGTGCAGGTCATCTGGCATCAGATCACAATTAATCACTTCCGGGTCAGTAGCCACGACCTACATTGTTTAGAAATTTGAGAGCAGATCTTTATGGATTTTATGAGCTGCGATTTTTCAGCATTTCTGATACATCTGATATTTCAACTTGCAGATGAGTCTTCAAACTGTACTTCCTGGTGTTGATTTGGGCCACTTTGGAAAAAGCATGGTGGATGAAGACATGATCAGTGAAGGGTGAGAAGGCTCCCTGTTTACAAATTGAATGACATTCTGTAGCACCAATCAGCTGTCAGTGGCGGTAATTTGAAATTTCCATGGTCAACATCTGTCAAGACTTCCACTGGTAATGTCCCACAAGGTAAATATTGACATGCCAGGTGGATTTATGCATTGTGAATTTTCTGGATTTTTTCCGATTTTTAACGCTAATACATAACAAGTAACGGAATTAATAGTAGGCTGATGCCTGTCACCCGACATTTTCACATTTGACCAGAGAACTTTAAATCGTCACTGTGGCTACAGTTTTTACTGGATCAGCCCAATTTTTTCCATGCTGACTCATGAATAACGTACAAATATTAGGGTTGTTTCAAATTTATGTTATTAAATTATTAATAAAATAAAATAATTTTTTTAATTAATTTTAATAAATTTTTTAATTATTAAAATAATTTTTTTTTTGCTAAATGTCGTTGAAATAAATATCATACTGATAATGCTGGGTAACATCTCTTGCATTGTTATGCCATTTCTGCGACAAAATTGAGACCTTTTGGAGCAAATATAGGCAAAAAATGACTGATTTGTCAGTACTAGGACCAAATAGTCAATGCCAAATATGACGAGGTTCATTTAACACAGCTGGTAATTATGAGCAAATTAACTTTCAAGATACAAAAAAATGTAAATGGAAGAAAGGAAATTCACATAGATACAATTACATGCTTTTTTTTCAAGATCTCGACCTCAGTTCAAATCTTCAATGCTTCAAATCATTTATGCATTAGTTCACTTTATATCAGTCTAAAATCACATGAAATTAATAATAATCATATCACCTGTAAAAACTCAGATGTTTGTTCCACACACAAAGAATTTTCAAGATGCCTTTTGCATTTGTAACTTTAATGAGACAAATACAATCTGATTAACTGAGTCAACAATTAATCTGACTGTTGATGGTTTCACATTGTTGTGTGTTTATTGTCAGTCACATTTGCATCATAGCAAATACTTTCTCTTCATTCCATTTCCACTATCTCCAGGATTATAAGTTTGTAATTCTCTTTCATATTCATATCAGAGATCTTGTGGGTAACAAGGAACATGGATTACAGGCACCAAATATTAGCAAGCCCCATACAACCCCCTCCCCCCACACACACATCAACTCTGGGAATTTCGCACAGTGTGACTCAGAGGTATGGCCTCCAACTCTGTTGGAAGATAGGCCTTTCTCACTGTAAGTTGCCACTTTAATCTTTCACCAAACAGTTAACAGTTTAAGTGAGGCAACTTCCAGCTGTCCTCATCTTTCATGGTTGTTAATGTAGCAGAGATCAGCAAATGACCATCAGATATGTTGTCATTGAATTTTATTCCTTTTTTTCTTCTATGTTGTGTTTTGACAAGTGTTGCCTGTTTGCAGACATTGCATTCATGGACTTGAAATCTGACACAGAATATATTGCTCAATGTTATTTAGGAGTTTTCTCAGTAATAATAACTGTTTACAAGTAATATGTGCATCTTTCTAATTACTGCCAGCAAGATCTTGATGAGATGTAGATCCATCCAATTGAACTGACATATATTCTCTATATGGAGTTGTGTATACCATAAACACCTCTATGTTATATTTTGGTATGTGTTGTGTACACATTTGTGTATATTGCTGTCACTTATTACAGGATTAAACATGTCTTTGATCTTTGTATCAACATCAAATTTTAATCACATTTGATAGATTACTGGGATGACCCACTGATTACATGGGGAAGTTAACCACTGCCATGAAGGAAATGTTTATCAAATGTAGTCTAAATGAGCAGCTTGTAAACAAAGTATGTTTTGTCACATTTTGAATTTAATTTTTCTTTATTTTTAAATTTTAATTTGAAAAATTTCATAAAAAATGAATTAAAATAATAAAAAAATAATTTAAAATAGTGTTTAACATATCTAGTTAATGCTTTATACTTCTTTTTATAGGCAGAAGGATTGTCGACTTGGTGCTTTTTACCAGATGGAAAAATATGTACAGGTTAGTGAGATATTGTACTTTTTACTTGTACCTCAGTCTTAAGTCATATGGGGCAAACTGAGGGGAAATTATAAAGGGGGTACCCTTGGTATATAGGCTGTAAAATCTCTATCTGTGCATAGTTTTATCTGTGCCTTCTCAAGATTGTTTGGGGATGGGTATGGTTTGTTCAGATGAGAGCATTCCTTATTTTAACAATGGTTCCATCCCTGACAGGCATCAGATCACAATTAATCACTTCCGGGTCAGTGGCCACGACCTACATTGTTTAGAAATTTGAGAGCAGATCTTTATGGATTTTATGAGCTGCGATTTTTCAGCATTTCTGATACATCTGATATTTCAACTTGCAGATGAGTCTTCAAACTGTACTTCCTGGTGTTGATTTGAGCCACTTTGGAAAAAGCATGGTGGATGAAGACATGATCAGTGAAGGGTGAGAAGGCTCCCTGTTTACAAATTGAATGACATTCTGTAGCACCAATCAGCTGTCAGTGGCGGTAATTTGAAATTTCCATGGTCAACATCTGTCAAGACTTCCACTGGTAATGTCCCACAAGGTAAATATTGACATGCCAGGTGGATTTATGCATTGTGAATTTTCTGGATTTTTGCCGATTTTTAACGCTAATACATAACAAGTAACGGAATTAATAGTAGGCTGATGCCTGTCACCCGACATTTTCACATTTGACCAGAGAACTTTAAATCGTCACTGTGGCTACAGTTTTTACTGGATCAGCCCAATTTTTTCCATGCTGACTCATGAACAACGTACAAATATTAGGGTTGTTTCAAATTTATGTTATTAAATTATTAATAAAATAAAATAATTTTTTTATTTAATTTTAATAATTTTTTTCATTATTAAAATAATTTTTTTTTCGCTAAATGTCGTTGAAATAAATATCATACTGATAATGCTGGGTAACATCTCTTGCATTGCTATGCCATTTCTGCGACAAAATTGAGACCTTTTGGAGCAAATATAGGCAAAAAATGACTGATTTGTCAGTACTAGGACCAAATAGTTAATGCCAAATATGACGAGGTTCATTTAACACAGCTGGTAATTATGAGCAAATTAACTTTCAAGATACAATAAAATGTAAATGGAAGAAAGGAAATTCACATAGATACAATTACATGCTTTTTTTCAAAATCTCGACCTCAGTTCACATCTTCAATGCTTCAAATCAGTTATGCAATAGTTCACTTTATATCAGTCTAAAACCACATGAAATTAATAATAATCATATCACCTGTAAAAACTCAGATGTTTGTTCCACACACAAAGAATTTTCAAGATGCCTTTTGCATTTGTAACTTTAATGAGACAAATAAAATCTGATTAACTGAGTCAACAATTAATCTGACTGTTGATGGTTTCACATTGTTGTGTGTTTATTGTCAGTCACATTTGCATCATAGCAAATACTTTCTCTTCATTCCATTTCCACTATCTCCAGGATTATAAGTTTGTAATTCTCTTTCATATTCATATCAGAGATCTTGTGGGTAGCAAGGAACATGGATTACAGGAACCAAATATTAGCAAGCCCCATACAACCACCTCTCCCCCCCCCCCCACACACACATCAACTCTGGGAATTTCGCACAGTGTGACTCAGAGGTATGGCCTCCAACTCTGTTGGAAGATAGGCCTTTCTCACTGTAAGTTGCCACTTTAATCTTTCACCAAACAGTTAACAGTTTAAGTGAGGCAACTTCCAGCTGTCCTCATCTTTCATGGTTGTTAATGTAGCAGAGATCAGCAAATGACCATCAGATATGTTGTCATTGAATTTTATTCCTTTTTTCTTCTATGTTGTGTTTTGACAAGTGTTGCCTGTTTGCAGACATTGCATTCATGGACTTGAAATCTGACACAGAATATATTCCTCAATGTTATTTAGGAGTTTTCTCAGTAATAATAACTGTTTACAAGTAATATGTGCATCTTTCTAATTACTGCCAGCAAGATCTTGATGAGATGTAGATCCATCCAATTGAACTGACATATATTCTCTATATGGAGTTGTGTATACCATAAACACCTCTATGTTATATTTTGGTATATGTTGTGTACACATTTGTGTATATTGCTGTCACTTATTACAGGATTAAACATGTCTTTGATCTTTGTATCAACATCAAATTTTAATCACATTTGATAGATTACTGGGATGACCCACTGATTACATGGGGAAGTTAACCACTGCCATGAAGGAAATGTTTATCAAATGTAGTCTAAATGAGCAGCTTGTAAACAAAGTATGTTTTGTCATATTTTGAATTTAATTTTTCTTTATTTTTAAATTTTAATTTGAAAAATTTCATAAAAAATGAATTAAAATAATAAAAAAATAATTTAAAATAGTGTTTAACATATCTAGTTAATGCTTTATACTTCTTTTTATAGGCAGAAGGATTGTCGACTTGGTGCTTTTTACCAGATGGAAAAATATGTACAGGTTAGTGAGATATTGTACTTTTTACTTGT
Organism: Hanleya hanleyi; assembly: GCA_036873755.1. Lineage (NCBI taxonomy): Eukaryota > Metazoa > Mollusca > Polyplacophora > Lepidopleurida > Hanleyidae > Hanleya > Hanleya hanleyi. The sequence continues at coordinate 5,879 of JAVTVY010035471.1, read as the reverse complement.
ACCTCAGTCTTAAGTCATATGGGGCAAACTGAGGGGAAATTATAAAGGGGGTACCCTTGGTATATAGGCTGTAAAATCTCTATCTGTGCATAGTTTTATCTGTGCCTTCTCAAGATTGTTTGGGGATGGGTATGGTTTGTTCAGATGAGAGCATTCCTTATTTTAACAATGGTTCCATCCCTGACAGGCATCAGATCACAATTAATCACTTCCGGGTCAGTAGCCACGACCTACATTGTTTAGAAATTTGAAGGCAGATCTTTATGGATTTTATGAGCTGCGATTTTTCAGCATTTCTGATACATCTGATATTTCAACTTGCAGATGAGTCTTCAAACTGTACTTCCTGGTGTTGATTTGGGCCACTTTGGAAAAAGCATGGTGGATGAAGACATGATCAGTGAAGGGTGAGAAGGCTCCCTGTTTACAAATTGAATGACATTCTGTAGCACCAATCAGCTGTCAGTGGCGGTAATTTGAAATTTCCATGGTCAACATCTGTCAAGACTTCCACTGGTAATGTCCCACAAGGTAAATATTGACATGCCAGGTGGATTTATGCATTGTGAATTTTCTGGATTTTCCCCGATTTTTAACGCTAATACATAACAAGTAACGGAATTAATAGTAGGCTGATGCCATCTTGAGCACATTTTGGCTAACTTCAGCATTTTCTCTGACAGTCACGGGGTTTGTAGATGGGATAGGCGAAGCCATCACGTTCAGATTTTGCAGCCAGTTTAAATTGGTTAAGCTATCGTCCACGTTGACAGTTGCGTTGCTGTTGGTATCTATGGGGTATTTCGAAAGCCAGTTTTGACGAAATCTGTGAGCAACGTGATCAGTTGTGACTAAAGGTAAATTCCCTGTCTTCTTTTGATCAACTGATTGAGCCAAAGTTGGCGTTATTTTCATCCTGGTCGGTTTGGCAAGTAAACTCTCTCTTCGGATCACCTTCATGGTTGTCCGATTTATCCGTTTGATCACAGGTCGTAAAACTCCGGCGCCCGTTCGCATGCATTTTTCCCGATTCGTCTTTGATATACATCAACATATTGAATTAAGACTTATCTGCCAGGACTTATTAATTGCTCTTCTCCTATGTGATATCAAGCACAAGTTGATAGTCCAAGGCTCGGACTGAAAGTGTCATATCTGATTGATTGAATCAAAGTAGCTCATCGTTAGGGAAGCCGTCTCGAAGAATCCTGAAAACGCCCTGGTTCTCTCAGTTTTTTCTGGACGGCTTTGTGCGTACTATGGGGTACCGAGACAAAGGAATCATCCACGCGATTATAACAAATATTTTCCAGTATAAAAACCAATAACAGACTTAACGACTTGTACATAGCGACTCTTCTCTACTAGTATTTATATTTCCTCATTGTTATTGTTATTGTTATTCATTATTTAATTATTTATTTTAATATCTAGCGCTGCAAAAGATCTCAAATTAACAAAGAAATGTACCGTGAAATTTAAATAAAACATTGAGTTGATGGGCCGCGAAATCCGTATGGGAAGCGGCCCTTAAACTACAATTTCAATCAAATCATATCTGACAGATCGTTGGCTATTTATGTCCACCCAGAACCGTTGGACAAGTCGATGCACATTCAACCACCGACCCCCTCCCAGGTGTCCAACTCCCCCGACACGTGCATACTCCACCCAGACACCTGTCAGGCATTATGATGTCTACGTCCACCCAGACAATGTTTGACCAGACCGATTAGGGTGATATACCTTATATGTTTCTGTTTAGTATGGAGATGTTTTCAATCTTTGAAATCGATCGATTCAATCTTCAAATAATCAGATCGTGTAAGTAAATTATCGTTCAATATAGAAAAGTCAACTTCGTAGTTTACATTTCAATTTAACTGATTGATTTTCGATCGGAAGCCATCTCTCTGTCAGTTCCAGTATTTTTTTAGAAGCTCGGAAGCAGGGGAAAGAATTCAATCTATAAAGGTATTGAATTGTGTATAAAGGCAAGGCGGTATTTTTAGATGATAAATTAGTCTTAGTTTCCCCGAAAATTAGTTCTAATGAGAAATTGATCTTCAAGCGTTCTTTCCGTATCCCCCTCAATAATTCAATAAAAACTAACATGTACCGGACTCGGAATACCGTGTCAGAACGACTTTAGCGCCTATATGAATCGTGTAAGTGCAAAACTGCAGAAAAGATGCGTGGTAAATTTCCAGACAGATTCAATCATCAAGAAATACTAACTGTTGAAAACAGAACAACAAACTGTGGTAAATTATTGATAGATCTCCCATATGACATGTCTGGGTAACCAAAAAAAGAAAGGAAAAAAAAGCCGTCATAAAGTACACGTTGGATTCATATCGTTTGATTTTAACCTTGGACAGAAATGTATAGGATATAGCTTGAGGCGGTATAGCCCAAAAGTGAAGCTGTTTCATATAAAATACCGTTTCATGTATTTTATTTGCATCTTATAAGTCCGACTGAAAAGAAAACACGCTTCTTCATGGGTATTGTAGAAGGATATACGAGGGGTAAACTGCCATGACTCAGTCTGTGGAAATAACGGATCAGGTGTCAAACGATTAAAGATGTGAAAAACATAAGAATGCAATTTATTCCATCATATTAGTCGTGATGTTCTAACCGAATTTCATTTATACACTCATGTTATATGTGTTACAGTGGCGGGTATGGAGACAAGTCTGATTTATTTATACATATACCAGATGAGTTAATACAATCCATTTGGATAATAGAATATTCATATTGAACATGAGAGATCGTGTGATTGCTATTTCACGATGTCTATTTTATGGGCCTGAATATTTAGAACTCCTGGTGCGATATTTGAACTCATTGTAAGAATCTCTGTTAATACGAGTTCAGTCGGATTTGAAATGTTCAGTTATTATCTACCAGAATTGTTGCACCTATACAACAGTGTCATACGGAAGATAGCTGTTGGTTATTGACGTGGAAATGCTTGACAGACGACGTCTTCCTTCTGAATGTCGGATCGAACATATGGGAAACTATGAGAACAAACTCCCATTCTTTTCACCACTTAAGATGGGATGAACATTCTGACAGTATATTCAAATTAAAACATTAATTGTGTTGGCTTTATCTTTTCGCTAATGTAATCGGATTTGAGAACTTAATTCATTGACAAAAAAAAATCGAAACCTTCTCCAAAACCTTGTTTTGAAATTTTGCTTGAGACGTATCACTGTATTTCAGGTCTCGGCTTGGATTGAAGGCGGGAGGTATATTATATAAAACATTGTTTTAGGCACATGATTGTGCATTAATTTAATACAAGCCCTTGATCCTTGGGCGGATATCAGTTAAAGATTCAAGCCTGAATTATCATTTATTTGTCCCCGCTGAGAGATGCCCCGTCGATGAGAGACAAATACTCAGAAGACACGCCAGAGTATTACTAATAGCGTTTTAGTGAGTTTTCTATACCATAAGTCAGAAGTTTAATGTGAGAGCAGTATTCGTAATGACTTTGACTTATGTAAACTATATTTCAATACTTGGTTTAATTAATTAGTAATTTGGTTGGAAGGAAAACTGAACGTTCAAATTGCACATATACTGAAATAGCCTGAAGTTTTCTCGTAGATTAAGTTGTCCTCGTACGACATTTGGCATCTCGTCACGTTGAAAAATGGATTGATGTGAATTATATTTCAACAATATGATTAATTACTGGCAATTACAAATAAGCTGAATGAGAAACTGCAAGTTGGAAGCACATAATATAGAACAGAACGTAAACTAAATGATTCTCGTATATTAATTCAGGTTTGTTTATTATATACGACACTTGTCAACTTGTCAAGTTTAATTTTTTTTCGTAATTGAAAAATAAATTATATTCCAAATGATCCCTGTCCAAGGCAACCAAGACATGTTTGAATCAAGCTCTTGAAGGGCATTATTCACTTGATTATATTAATTTCTGACCGTGCAAATGATGCAGCAGTAAAAACAAAAGTTAACTCAATCTTGATTACAGCATGCCAAAGGCATTTAGTGTAATGCTGAATCATCCACTGACTGGGTTCATGTCGTTTTCGTGACATATCTCATCAATGCATTTCCAAAACTTTGCCCAATTTGTCATGAAATTGGAATATTACGATGTGCCATTTTATTGATTAGTTGTGTATGTAATACTGACTTTCCAAGTATTCAATTGCAGAATCTGAAAAGCTTCGACAATGTTTATACAATGTAACGTAATGTTATAATTATGCTAAAGCATCATAGTTTTTATATTTGATGAAAGCGAATGCAAGAATATTAAGTTATAGAAATTTGGAACTCTTCGACTGGCTTGAAATAGTATAGAAAAATGATGCTTTCTACTTAAGCCAGAATGACATAAAATCTAAAATTTTGTCATTAACTATATTCTCGTTTTGTCATTGCATTGAAAGATTACATCACTACTATATCAAGATTCCGTCATATTGTCTATCAATGCTTTGCCATTACCAGTGAAGGTTTTCGCGCTGAATGGTTTGCCATAATGCATGTTTCAGCATTATCTGTGAATTTAGTTCGCTAGCTGTGATCAGTGTTTTATAGCTAAAACATGTGTATGAGCTGAAAGGAGATGGTACGATAAGGCGGGATTTTGGCCTTTTCGTGGTGCGATTGAAATCGAAAAAATAAAATGTCCTCAAAGTAAATGTGTTTTAATGTAACGACAAGAGAAAATATATGTATACGATATGTAAAAGTTCTAGCTCGATTGTGTTTTCATTGTAGTCATGACATGAAATTGAAATCCGCAGCATGTGCTATTTCGCGAAAAAAGGGTCTAAATCGAGTTTTTACATACGAAGTACCCCTTGGACCAAAAAGATTTTCCAGCAGTGGAGATATAATGCCATCGCACATCACCAGGTCCAACGGCGTTTTGGTCCAAGGGGTCCTTCATGTCTAAATGTGCATTTAAATGACTGGAGTTGGACCCATTTTTTCACGAAATACCACATGCTGTGGATTTCAGTTTCATGTCAACAATAATCATGAAGCGATCGAGCAATAACTTTCACATATTGTGTACATATATTTTCTCTTGCCGTTACATTAAAACACAACTATTTTTATGACATATTATTTTTTCAATTTCAACCGCACCACGTATAGGCCAAAATCCCGCCTTATCGCACCATCTCCTTTAGAAAATCGAGTGAATAATGCTCTCCAAAAGCTTGATCTACAGGCGTGCAGAGACGAACATGTCTTGAATTGCCTTGGAAAGCGATCATTTTTCGAATAATTTTTTTAAGTATGAGAACTGATTTGTTCTGTTTGGAAATGGTTCATTAACGTGACAAGTTGATAAGCGTCGAAGATAATAAGAGACTCAATTAACATACAAGAATAGTTCAGTTTGCGTTCTTTGCCATAGCTATTTGATTCCAACTTGCAGCTTCTCCATCAAGCTTATTTTTAAAGTTATGTTGAAATATATTTCACACCAATCCGTCAAAACCGTCAGTAGTATATATAGCGTAAATTCGCGTAATAGCGCCTCACTGCGCATGCGCAGAACCTGGTGTGACGTCATAAGTGTGTAAAATGGGGCGGTATTGGGGCGGTGTGCGCATGCGTGATGTGTGGGAGGTGGGTACAAGATGGCCGCCATGTGGGAGGTGGGTACAAATGTGGGAGGTGGGTACAAATGTGGGAGGTGGGTACAAATGTGGGAGGTGGGTACAAATGTGGGAGGTGGGTACAAATGTGGGAGTTGGGTACAAATGTGGGAGGTGGGTACAAATGTGGGAGGTGGGTACAAATGTGGGAGGTGGGTACAAATGTGGGAGGTGGGTACAAATGTGGGAGGTGGGTACAGA
>JAVTVY010035470.1:0-14304 GCA_036873755.1 Hanleya hanleyi | reverse complement strand
GACATCATTCAACTCAAGGATCAGGTGAGACAAATTAACTCTCGAATTCACACACAAGGGACGTCGACGAGTGTTGACTCTAGTCATATTGAGAAACTTGTTGATGATGCAGTTGAAGAGTCGAGACAACGTGAGCTCAAGAAGAGCAATCTTATCATTCAGGGCCTAGAAGAGAGGGGTAACAGCAGAGATTCACTAGAAACAAAACAATTAGATATGGAAATGGTGATTAACCTAGCGAGTGAGACCTCTGGGGAAGAATCAGACACGATCAAAGCCGAGATTGTCTCCATAGAACGTATCGGACCTATACAAGAAGACAAGTCGAGACTACTGAAAGTTACTTTTCATAATTCTGCTTTCAGGAGGAAAGTACTGAGCAACGCCAAACAATTACGGAACAGTCCGACTCCTTGTCACAAGAATATTTACATAGTGCCCGATCTAACCCGGAAGGAGAGGGAGAAGAATTATCACCTGAGACAGGAACTACGAGCCAGGAGGGAGGCCGGGGAGAAGGTCCAGATCAGAGGTGGGAAAGTAGTGGTGCAGGCAGAATAAGTCCTGATCAACCTGTTAATGTACATACTGTAGATATGTTACTCCAACGACAGAACTCTAGTGCTGTAGACATTGTAGATGCGTTATCTGTAAATACGTTACCGTCACCTGTTATTGATCCGTTACCATTCTCGGAGGGCATTCATGCTGGAAATGTTACGCAAACATCCTCTCTGAAAGTTATGTACACTAATGCTGACAGCCTTCTAAACAAGAAAAACGAATTATTGACCCGTATTGACCTATATGATCCTGACATTATTTGTATTACCGAAGTTCGATCCAAGAACTCCGACCACGTTGCTCTCTCTGAAGTCACAGTTGAAGGTTTTGACCTATTTGTCCCCAGCTATTTTTCATCCCAAGGCAGAGGCGTAATTTTGCTGGTCAAACATAGCCTACGAGCTGTCCCTTGTGAAGAACTTACTGAGTTTACTTTTCTTGAGTCAGTATGGTGCGTTATCAACCTTGGAGGTGCAAGTAAACTGCTACTTGGTTGTATCTACAAGAGTCCTTCATCCAGTGAAGACAATCACTCATTACTTAACACCTTGATTACTAAGGCTTGCTTACTGAACCACTCCCATCTTCTCATTGTTGGTGACTTCAACTTCCCCAAGATTTCATGGAATGACTGGTCTGTCCGTGGTGACTCTGCTGTTGAAACCGAATTTATTGAGACCCTTCGAGATAATTATCTGTTCCAGGTGATGGATCAACCCACCAGGTTTAGGGAGGGTCAAGAACCTAGTCCCTTAGACTTAGTTATCACTAATGTGGCCGACTTTATTACCCACTGGGATGTTGAAGCCGGTCTAGGCAAAAGCGACCATGGTGTAATCCAGCTGGAATTTCTGTGCGACAACTTGGAGAGAGTAAAATCCAAAAGCAAATACCTGTATCATAAAGCAGATGTCCTGGCGATGTCAAGTGACTTGAGCGCTATAGATTGGGACCAAGAATTAACTGGTACGTCTGTAGATGTAGCATGGAACTCATTCAAACTTACCTTAGATGTTGTTGTGGAGACTCATGTCCCAAAAAGTAAACCTAACCCCAACAGAAAGCCCAGACCACCATGGATGACCCAAGAAGTTCGGCAGAGTATACGAACTAAAAAGGTTGCTTGGAGAAAGTACAAGAGATCTAACTTAGAAGCTGATTACCGTAGTTACAAAGAGGCCAGAAATATCTCTAGCAATATTACCAGGAATGCTCGTAAGATGTACGAAACCACAATTGATGATGAAGTTAAAAATAATCCCAAAATTTTCTGGAGCTATGTTAACAGCAATACCAAGGTTAAACAAGGAGTTGGTGCCCTAAAGCGTGAGGATGGTTCGTCTGCCACAACTGACTTTGACAAAGCGGAAGAATTAAATAAATTTTTCTCAAGTGTATTTACCACTGAAAATGCGGAGAATATTCCGACTCTTGGGATTCGTTATCAAGGAGCTAAGAGCAGTAATATTGTGATATCAGAAGAGAGCATTAGAAAACGAATACTGAAATTACATGCTAATAAGGCTCCAGGTGCTGATGGTGTGTACTCGACGCTTTTAATCCAGCTTGTTGATGTTATTGTCCACCCCCTGTTCATTATCTTCTCAAAATCCCTTGAAGAAAGTAAGGTGCCTGACGACTGGAAAATGGCCAATGTCTCGCCGATATTCAAGAAAGGGAGCAGAAGTGAATCGGGCAACTATCGTCCTATTAGTTTAACCTCTGTGGTAGGGAAATTGATGGAGCATTCGGTGAAAGAGGCTGTGATTGATCATATGGAGAACAATAACCTATTTGCGGTTGAGCAGCATGGCTTCAGATCAGCTCGATCTTGTGTTACCAACCTGTTGGCGTTTTTGGACGACCTGACTGAAATAATAGATGCAGGGAACCCTGTCGACATTGTATTCCTAGACTTTTGCAAAGCGTTTGACAAAGTGCCGCATCGACGACTGATAAGGAAGTTAGAGGCCTACGGTTTTGGTGGCAAACTTTTAGCATGGATCGACAACTTTCTTACCGATAGGAGACAACGAGTCGCTATTAATGGCTTGTTTTCCGAGTGGACGGATGTCACTAGTGGTGTACCACAAGGAAGCGTTCTTGGCCCTGTTCTTTTCCTCATATACATCAATGACCTGCCAGATGTCTTAAAATGTTTCTGCAAAATCTTCGCAGACGACACTAAGTTGTACAGGCCCATAAAAGATGTAACTGACCATGACGAATTCCAGGAGGACCTTCAGGCAGCCCAACAATGGTCAGATATATGGCAATTGCCTTTTAACCTAAACAAGCTATCAGTAATGCACCTTGGGCCCAGGAACCTCAATTTCGATTACAGCTTGGACGGTCCTACTGACTCTGTGACGCTAATATCAACGCAAGAGGAAAGAGACCTGGGTGTTATCCTGGACTGTGACCTTAAGTTTCGTGCCCATGTGAATACTACGGTCAACAAGGCTAACCAGCTGCTAGGAATCATAAAACGAACATTTAAATACTTGAACTCTGATCTGTTTCTGACACTTTACAAGAGCCTAGTACGTTCCAAGTTGGAGTACGCGAACTGTGTCTGGTCCCCTAGGTTTCAGTGTGACAGAGACAAACTTGAGAGAGTCCAGAGAAGAGCAACCCGAATGCTCTCTACTATATCTCATCTCCCTTATAACCGCAGACTTCAATCACTGGACTTACCTACACTGGAACACCGCCGACAAAGGGGTGATATGATTCAAGTTTTCAAGATAATGAATAACTTTGATGTCGTTAAATCGGATTTTCTTCATAGGCAGTTCATTCAACGAACCAGGGGTCATAGCCTGACCTTGTATAAAAGAAGATACAGACTAGATGTTAGAGGAAACTCATTCGCTATGAGAATAGTGACACCCTGGAACAAGTTGCCTGAACATGTAGTATCTGCAAATTCTGTTAACTCCTTCAAAAATAGACTTGACCGACATTGGAACACGACTGTTGATAGATTTTGGTACAGAGATGGATGGTAGCCGGAAGCGGAAGGAAGTAAGTTCACGCTGGAGGAGCTTATAAGTCTATGACTTAGTGCTCAAATCAGAGGTATTCAGGTATAGCCGAACTTGTCTCAGCTACTGTTTGATCGGCAGGTTCGAAATCTCCCCAGAGTTATTGCCCTTTTTCGTCTACGTAAATGTATGATTTTCTGGACCATTTCTCGGTTACTCTTTGATGGACAACTTTGAAACTTACATGGGCCATGCTTAGTGCCTTGCAGATGTGCTTTGAGATAAATCAAATCGTACGATATTAGTCAATCCAATCTTTAACAGAATATACACCCCAAATATTGAAAGAGGGTTTCTGGACTTTGTGTTGAATGCAGCTCTTGAGTCTATAATGGATCGCTCATTCAATTGGGTCGCTCCCATTTAGCCGATTGGATCCGATAAATCGTCTGCCTTGAAATTGTACACCGAAGATGGTTGCCAAGAGAGCTCTATACCGCTTCAGAAGAGTTTTCATTTTCTCATTTATTGACTGGGACTGTGTCAAATTGAAACAAACATATGGGTCGTCCGAAGACGATTTTTTGACAAAAAGCGGACAGATTGCTAAGGGGAACAGAAAACAATCACGCTTGTACAAGATGATTGATATCCCGTCCGACGGAGAAATTTGATATATCAGATATATACGCACGTATCGGAGATATGTCTCAGATCCAAATGAATGGAATTGTCCGTAGAGTGTAGCGAACTTATAATATCTTTGTGATGACATTTAGTTCTGTCATCTTCAGGGATAAATTTGATTGATTCCCAAATTGTGAAACAAACAGACAGAGTATACTGACGTATTAATGTCGCAAACTAGAGTCTTATGGAAGAAGCATAATAGTGTGATCCGACATTAAGTATTCAGCCGTAGACAGACCCATTGTACTACAGTCCAAACTGATTAACTCGTAAAGAGTTGTTTCTCAGACCCACAAGAATTGCGAATGGTCACTCCAATGGAGAACAGTACCACCCCTATGCGTTTGGTAACCTATCCAGACCCGGTGAGGGGGAGACATGTCGCCTTTCTCTCCCTAAATGTTTTCTTATTCCGTCAGCTACGGAGCTGAAACTTACCGCACTATATCATTGGGTCAAGTTTTACCAGAAAGCGTAACACAATCCAAAAAGGCCATTTTGACGACGTTACACTGGCGTCATTTCCCGGACAGCATTTTGGGGTCGATATTCCGGTTAAATATTTCGAATTTTGTTTGATGTAAATTTCTTCGCCACTTTACAAGGTAGATTTCAAGCCGGGCAATTTCTCTCGCGTATTAACGGAAATTCGACCTGCGTGATATTTTCACTCAGTGCGGATATAGGGTGTATAGGAAGACATATTAAATATAGTCTAATAAAGTTATTGTCATGACAACACATCCTATCGAAGTACTGTGGATGTTTTCGTCCTCCTGTGAAGTTTCTTGCCTGGCTTGCTTTATTTCTTCAATAGAATTATGAATTGTCTTATTTTTGCCATATATGGGACAAAGACGATTTGGAGGTCGTCGTTTATATTGCCTACTTCATAAAACTTTTTTTATTTGCACTACCCTTTAGATGAACACTATTTGGACTTTCTGACAAGTTAAGCTCTGTGTTACGCATTGATCGGCCAGGCGTCGGGTTCTGTTTGGGCCTGGAGGATAACAATGGATACGGGATTTCGTTGAAAGGATCAACCCAGCTTAAACCATATTGTGTGTGGAGTAAAACCGTCCCAATTTAGGATTTCATCTTTCATGCATTATTATTTGGACAGCAATGCACTTAGCTTCTATCAAGATATGTATCCCTTGCTATCAATGTAATCCCTCTTCTATACCGTGCAAGATCTATAAATAATGCGAACAGTAGCAGTTTTCTGAGTTTTTTTCTCTGATATGGACATTAAGTCTCAATGATGAGTGACAGCTCTTTTGAACACTGGCGCTCGTGCCCCTGATTCCGTTCATTTAAAAGCAAGAGCGATTATCCGGTGCGAAAGCAAAAATATCTGGCTCCTATCTGATGTCCTACCTATCTGCAAATCGCAGACTTTCATTTTTGAAAATATCAGGAGTGCTGTAAATCACTCCCCTAGTATGATTCTGCAAGTGTAAATCGCACTCCTGAAAGCTTTTAAAATACAGAGAAGCTCTTGTAAGGGGTGTTGTTTCCACTCGCTCAGACCAATTTTAGTAGAGTAATTAATTACAAGCGTCTAGTCCGTCATTCATAATCCAGCCGTCGTCCATTAGAGAATATCCGCGTCCATAATCCAAAGACCTATTCCATATTCCATATAACAGTATTAGCACCAAATTCAAAAAGACAATCATTGTATACATAAACATAGGCTTGTTTCCTGAAAGAGAGAAGCGATTAACAGTTTTCAATGATGCCGGCAAGACATCATGATGTTCCAAAAATATCAAATCCGTATCGCTGATTGCTTCCTATGGAGAAGCATAGCAGCAGGGAATTATTTCCGTGGACATTTTTCTTTTTGGGCTCACACATGCATGATGTCGGCCAGCTATGTATTCAGGCGAACAGATCATTGAATCGATTGAAAGTTCGAGATATTAATGGAATCTATAATGTCTGCCACGTACATTTGATATGAGTATGGTTCTAATGGAGTTCTATATGGAATCAAATATCGTTTTGTTCCTCGTTTAATGACTGAGGTTGTAGTGAACTTGGTGAATATGTGGTTCGCCCGAAGAAGATTTGTTAACAAAAAACAGTAATAAGATAGATCGCTGGTGCACGCTAACAGTTTCTCGTGAGCCTGTTTGTAATATGCAGAAAACACATTCCACTAGAGATTATTCTATAGTCTGGATCTTTTTAGAGAATCGAAGGTGCAATAAATATGGCGTCGATGGTCTCATCTTGATTTCTAGCCGTTGATACGCCGAGATATTAAATGGTGACGATATGGCGTCTGCCTCGTATATTTACTGTGGGTGTGGAGACAGGAATGAAAAAGGTTGCTGGTGCACGCTAACAGCTTCTCGTGACCCTGTTTGTAATATACAGAAAACACATTCCGCTAGGGGTCATTGTGTTGTCTGGATTTTTTGGACAATCGAAGCTGAGATAAATATGGCCTCGATGGTCTCATCTTGATTTCTAGCCTCTGATATTCCGAGATACTAAAAGGAGAAAATGTGATGTCTGCCTCGTATATTTACGGTGAGTGAGGATGCCAATGTTAATTTATTCCTCATATATGGACTGTGTTTGTGTCAAATTGGTGAGACAAGATGTCCATCTAGAGGGGATATGTGAACAGGGACAGAAGATTAGGTAGGTGCCGCTGGCATCCAGGGCAGGATGCCAAGAATGTGGAGAGGCTGTCTGATTCATCACATACATGTACATAGCTCATGTATGGCTAAGGTCACCAACACAGCGCATACAGGGAGTCGATCTCGCCATCTATTGAAACTTTTCCTCATTATAATGCTGCACTGTATTCAAGGTGTAGTAGAGTTCAACGGTAGATGAAGTTAATTCTGTTATAATCTATATCTGGTGCTAGCGGCTATGAGCAGCTTCATCAAACATTAATGAATATTTCTTTATCTTCTCATTTCGTGCGAAAACGTCCTCCAAATGTTCCAGGATTTTTTTCTACACGTTCAGGCCATACATCTGCGTTTCCTTCTCGAGGATTTCAGAAGGATATTCATTACCATTCCTGGGTCCTTTTCTATTTTTTACAGAACATTCGCCGCCGAGTGAATTCAGGAATTATGGCATGAATTTCAGGCTATAGTCCCTGAAAATCAAGTATCGTGCATGGCCTGAGCATGGAGACATACTTCTTAAATCATTTTACACGGTTTGGTTCAGCCAACGGACGCAAATTGTTTTAAACCAGGAATTTTTAGTATGACTATTGCGTGTCATTGTGTCATTGTGAAGAACCCATCAACCAATCGAATTAGTTTCAACTTAACGATGCGATCGAAAAGTAAATCCATAGAATCGCTGCCATTGTGGATTATCTCCTCGTGCGCACTCATTTTTCTTGGCTTTATGCCATGAATAGATTTTCGACTAGACTATTAGATGCCCGTTGGACTCTCCTTATCATTCTTTGAAGACAAACAAAATTTGTAGGTTTTCGTTTCATAGCACGTTCTACGCCTCCGATGAGGAGCTGTTGACACGTTAATCTCTGATATGCATTCACCTGTCTTTTAGGCGCGGAGAAAAAAGTTCACACAAATTTTGTGGAGAGAAAACCGTTCCAATTTATGCCTTGATTTTTTCATACAAGATGTTGCAAACGCGACACTAAATCTCTTATGAATATAAGCGCTCGGCCACCTGATCCCGTTTATTAAATCCCGCCCACTCACTCACTTCCGTTCATTGAGCAGAAAGAGCAAATATCTGGTATAAAAGAAAAAATCCGAAACTTTAATATCAAATGTCCTACTTTTTTGCGACTCGGGTAAAATATTTCTTCCCACGGATAAGCATATGACAATTTTTATTATTTCCGGAGATATTCTCTGCGCTCATATCTGCATGGCATCGGCCAGAGATGTGTTGAGACTAGCTTATCATGTAATGGTTTGATAGTATGAGGTATTAAGTGGGTATGGATGTGGTTCCAATGGAGTTATAGATCGACTCAAATGCCGCTTTCTTCCGCTTTCATTGACCAGAGCTGTGTCAAGTCTGGCAAATATGTGGTTCGTCTGAAGACGATTTGTTAACAAAGGCGAGATATTAATTGCGACCTGCTGGTGATTGAGAAAGATTGCCGATTGGAGACTAATATCTGTCTTCGTCTTCTAAATGCCTTTATTGATTTCATGCAATCAGTTGGCGAAATATGTAAGAGGTAATAAAAATTGACGACGTCTTGAGACTAAATATCAATTATGTGAATGTACATAAAAGCCTCCCTAGGCACGTCACATTCAGACTAGAATACTATTTAGTGGCCAGCATAGACACATTTACTGCCAGCTGAGATGACCTTTATTGTGGCATATACAGCCCAGTTTAACAAATTAACCTAATTATATTATCGGTGATTTTCTCGTGTACAGAAGAGTGGGAGGACACGCTAACAGTTTCTGGTGAGCCTGTTTGCAATATACAGAAAAAAACATTTCTCTAAAGTTTATTGGTTGTCTGGATTTTTTGGAAAGCGTCTTCAAACGAAATTGCAATAAATATGGCCTAGATCGTCTCAGCTTGATTTCTGGCCGTTGATACGCCGAGTTATTAAATGGAGCCGATATGTTTTTGGCTCATATATTTACAATGTCTGTGGTTGCCCAATTAGATTTCTTTCTCATATATTGATTGCGGCTGTGTCAAAGTCCAGCTAGAGGGGACTTCTGAACAGGGACAGAGGATCAGATTCAGCTATGTGCAATTGACATTCAGGGCAAGATGCGAAAGTAGAAAAAAGTGATGCTACAGTTGATTTTCTGGACAGACTGATTGATTTATAGAATACATGTAGATGTAGCATATATCGATAGTGTCGCCAGCAATCTCATCATGTATTAGTGTTACGTCATAAACGATAATAGAAAAAACGTAACAGAAAACTTTTGTGAAGTCAAGGATTAACAATCAAATATTTATTTATACTAATAAAATCATATACAAATTAAGTAAGGTTAATACAACAAATAAATGGGAAATATAGTCTTACTGTTCAATGCGATACCGGTGTATATTTCACAGTCCATTTTGACGTGCAAATCTCTATACAGTCCGTGTCGCACAAATCGCTGTTCTGTATTTTGATATTTGAACACAGCTCAGTTGTTGTCCAGTTTCCGACAGTTCAATCACGTAGATTACAACGCAGCCAAAAGTCAATTCACAGGAGTATACAATCCGTATAGTAAGTATAACGCACCCACATAAAGCCAGTTTAAATTCCCGCCAGAATGACTGACTGTCGGGCTATTTATACTCTATGAGGCATTCGAGATAATTCTACAAATCACGAAGTTTCCAGAACATATAGCTTTGACGCATGATCTGACCCAGATACAATCCACAACAGCTTCGAGAAAACTCCGTGACTATAAGCACATAATAGAATGTAAACAAGCTTACTTAGCTCTATTATTTGAGAAATATCCACAGTGTCTAATAATAATACCATGACATTAGGAAATCATTTATTCATATTACGGTGCACTGTAGTCAAAGTGTAGTAGAGTTCAAGTGTTAGGTAACGTTATAACCTAAACCCGGTGCTAGCGGTTATGAGCAGCTTCATTAAATTATAAAGAATGGTTTCTTTCTGATCATTTCGCAAACAACTTCGAACCAGGGAGTTTCAGTGTGGATATTGTGTGTCCAGGAATACAGTCGATATATGGTTTACTAAATTCATTGTTACGTATACATCAACCAATTCAAGGATTTGAATCAACGAATTGCTTCCATTTAACCATGCTATCGAAGAATAAATCCAATAACTCGCCATCATTGTGAATTTGCTCGACCTACTGTGCACTCACGTTCTTTGCTTAGTGTATTCCATGAACAGAACTACGGCTTGACTTACATATGTCGTTTTAGATCTCTTTGTCATTCTCGGAAGAAAAACAGAGTTTGGAGATGTCTTTTTATAACACGTTCTACACCTCAGATGAGGAGTTATTGACAAGTTAATCTCCAAGATATGTACTGATCGGTCGTTCATGCCTGGAGAATAAAGCTAGACAGGGTTTTTTTAAAGGATCAGGCCCGAATGACCCATATTGTCTGGAGAGAGACCGTTCTAGTTTAAAATTCGATTTTCTCGATTTCATTATCTGGAAAGGAATACACCCACTCCTACCCAGACATTTGCCCATTGTGATCAATCTAATCCATTTTCTACACCGCTGAAAGATCCAGATTTCATGCTAACACCATTTGTCTGTTCTGTTTTTGATGAATACGTTAAGTAGCAAACCCGACGGCTCTTTGAACAATGGTGCTTCGCCACTTGATCCCGTCCCTGGAGCAACGATTAGCTGACGTGAAGTCAAAGAAAGTCCAATAGGACAAAATGTGAGACTCCTATACAATATCCTTTCTGATTTGCGACTCTGGTAAGACATTCATTCTTAAGAAGCCCTAGGACAGGAGAATCTTTTTCTGTGATCTTCTTTCCTTTCACACCCACATATTGTCGATAAGGTATGTATTGAGATGAGAAACCTGATTAACGGTTTGATACGTGAATGTATTAGCCCTATCTGGCCTGGGGGTTTGGTGTGGGGGGGGGGGGGGGGGGAAGGGCGCCAATTGGCCTCCTTACCAAATTTTCTGCGCTATCTCCGGAACGACAACTATTGAGAGCTGACACTCCGTGACTTTATATTTTATCATATTGGAGTCATTTTTAACCTACTTGCAAAACCACCCGACTAGAGAATCATGCCGTTTTTGAAGACGTCACTGTTGGATTTTTTTTAGATTTTTCTTGTTAGAGCTTTACCTAAGAGTATAGCAAGAGTATAGAGTGGTAAGTTTCAACCCCCTAGCTCAAGGGATAAAAAGTAGTCAGGAGAGGGCCATTTCATCAGTCAAATGTATTTATCGTCCTCATTTATTGACTGGGGTTGTACCAAATCTGAGAAATATGTGATTCACCTGAAGACGATTTGTTAACAAAAGGCAAGAAAATAGGCGTTATAGTGAATTGGAAAGATGGAGACCAATATCTTTCTTGTTTTTCTGAACCCGTTGATCGATATTCTGTAGACTGTTAAAATATACATTAAATATATGAAGCTTGCTCAGACACATCATTGGTCAGAGTGAAACTACTGTCAGTTGATGACGGAATATTCCTACGAAGTAGCTTCTCATTTGCAAATTGTCTGGTAGTCAGTGAGTGAGTCAGTCAGTCCATCCGAATCGTTTCGTCGGCAAAATAAGAAGAAACGTTGACATTCGAACCTTGATTTTTGGCATGAACGTGCATTAGGGGACTTTTACCAGCAAATTCTGAGCTGACCAAATTCTGATGATAATTTGATTTATAATTAGTTTTTTTATTATTTATTGATCGCTCAGCGAGTGCACCGTCATGCCCATCGGGAACCACTGGTTATGTGTTTCATTGTCACTTTTGAAGGTTCCCTGATACCAGGGAGAGATTCTGACCATCTGAGCATGGTTATCGTTGGATGGAATCCCCCAATTCCCATATATTCCTGGAGCTCGCCTGATGCTACACTTATTCAACCTATCCACTACCCTCGGAAAGATTTCCCCACCCCTGGCGCAGACTTACTTAGGTGACCTATAAACCTCGAAATTGGAAAAAAACATGTCTTAGGTCAAGTACACACTTCAATCATATCAAACCCTACTTCGTAGGTCCTGTGACGTTAGTCACACTGCCATGTATACCCAACACAGTTTAGCAAATTATTCGAATTGAATTACCAGCGATCACTTGACATTGTTGGGTAATTTCCCCTGTGTGGAATTGGGTGATAATGGACGTTAGAGCTTCTCGTCATTCTTTGTCCGTGTGTAATGTACAGAAACACGTTTCTCTAGTCGTTTGAAAGCGTCTTTAAACGAAGATGTAATAAATTCAAATTGGACAGATATGCATGTACTGTCCAACTAGAGACGGTTTGTTAGCAGGGTGCAGAAGATTAGTTACGGGCCATTGATATTCAGGGCAAAATGCCAAAGCAGGAAAATTCAATCTTATACTTGATCTTCCGGACCGGCTGATGGATTCCGCAAATGTTGATGTCGCATCTAACTCCAAAGTCGATAAACCAGGGGGTTTGTTAGCAAAATGCGTATACAGGTCATCTATGTATTATCTCCAATGTGCAGTAAAGGTAAATATTCCCAAGCGTTAGTTTTGTTTTAACCTATATCGGGTGCTGGTGGCGATGAACAATTATATAAACAGTAATCTGACCAGCTTTGGCAATTGAAGCATCATGATGTCTTTGCCAGTGTCATTTTGTTGACCGCTCCTCTCTTGCAAAAAGCTAGAATATGTTCTGCGTTGTTTTATTCATGTCTGTTTGGGTTTTTGTGTTGGTCTTTTAACCCTACCTGGCCGGGGGGGAGGGGGGAGGGGGCTAACAAACTTACTGCGCTATCTCCAGAACGACAAAAATGGAGACCTGAAACTCCTTGACTTTATAGTTTATGATAGTGGGGTAATTTTGAGCCTATTTGCATAACCCTCCGAGCAGAGGATCATAGGTAAATTCAAGATGGCGGCCACGTGGGGTACCAGAAATGTGATGTTTTCGTCATATTTCTTCAAAATTTCTGCTTTTCCGCAATGAAAAGTGGGCAAAAACTATTATATTTCACATCACATGAATATTTACTAATTTATCATGCCGTTTTTGCGGAGAAAGTGCATGAATAAAAGATTCGGAAAATCCGACTGAAAAATTGACAAAAATATGCCGTTTTTGAAAATGACGCCTCTGTGACGTCATCAAAGCTGCCATCTTGGATTTTTTTTTATTACATTTTCTGGCAGAGCTTGACTCAAGGGTATAGTGTGGTAAGTTTCAGCCCCCTAGCTCAATCGGTAAGAAAAGTAATTAGGGGCATTTGACCCCCCCCCCCCCCCAAGGCCAAGACAGGACCCAAAAAGACCAGGCCAGATAGGGTTAAATAATCTTAATGAACGATATTTGGATATTGGATGTCGGAATTGCCGCTTGTATTAACACATTAATGCTGTGGAAATTGTTGAACCAGTAACTCCAATTGGACCATTGCTCCCTGGTGTTTATTCCGAAAGTCGGTTTATGTCTGTTAATGCACTGTTGAATGTTCCACAGACATCATTGTGTGGAGAGCCTAACAAGATGGGGTTACAGTCGCCGTTACGGTATGATCACCTGTGGAATCTCTCGGACACTTAATGGCTTTATCCGGTGGAGCGTCGCCTTAAAGTCGACTTAAGTCATTCCCTCCTCTATTTTCACTTGAAAAAGGAGAGAGTGTTGTATTTGAACCCATCTTCTGTTAATCCTGCCTTCTCAGGGAAGCTCGAAGGTTTCTGCTACAATGCTCTTTGTAGACTATTGATTTCTCTTGTCATAAGTTGACTTGTTCATAGACATTTTGATAAGCCAGGCGTTATATTCCACTGATCTCCCTTGACTAAATACATCTCATCGCGAGAACAAGACTACATTCTGGGTTGTACAGGCCGCCTAAGTGTTGTTCTTCTGGTTAATACGGAGTCTAGGATTATGTTTGATCCTATGAATCTAACCAACAAACGAGCGATTGTCCTAGCCTGTATTCGTTCATTTCTGGCCCTATATTTGCCTGAAAATGTTGACATTTTTGCAATATCAACCACCACAACAGACCATTTCATTTAATCAGAATATGTCGCCGTGAGGTGATACAACCGCACTCATAAAATATGGAGTCTCGCCAAAGCTCAACCAGATCAGATATAAGCAGATAGTACCGGTGTGAAATGAATGATTGCTTAAAGAAAACAATGCCTCCTTTCTCTTTAACCCTATCTGGCCTTGGATTTTGGGGACCTGTCCGGGGATTTGGGGGGGCGAAATGGCCCCCCTCTAATTATTTTTCTCACCCCTTGAGCTAGAGGGTTGAAACTTACAACACTATACCCTTAGGTCAAATTCTTTACTCGAAAATGTACAAACAATCCAAGATGGCCGCTTTGATGACGTCACAGTGACGTCAT